>VDFB02025529.1:186434-231744 GCA_007258455.2 Sequoia sempervirens | reverse complement strand
CAATATAAGTATATAAAAATAAGAGTATTTTGTTTATATAGTGTCAGTAAGTTGTACAGTGTCACTGAGACATTGAATGTAACCAATGAGATTTTGATTTTCCAATGAGGCTTAATAAAGCAAATTTTTAGAGTGGTTTTTTCTCCACTCATAAATACTGTGTTTGTGTTTGTGTTTTATCAATCATATTTGTTCAAGAATTTTAGTCGTCATTTCATGGTGCTTCTTCAACATTTGAATACCTATGATACTTGAAGTTTATATGCATTAATTTGTGAGGATTAATTAAGTTAGATTTGATTTGTAATGACTAAATATATGACTAAAATAATGACTTACATGATTAAATACATGACTAAATTAATGACTAAATATGACTAAAGTAATGACTAAATAAATGACTAAATAAATGACTACCATGACTAAATAAATGACTAGTTAACAACAATCAATGACTAAATTAATGACTAAATAAATGACTGAACAAATCACTACCATGACTAAATAAATGACTAAATTAATGACTAAATCAATGACCAAATCAATGATTAAATAAATGACTAAAATAGTTTAGTCATAAATTTGGTGGTGTTATAAATGACTACAAATAAACCACTAAAGTAGTCATGTGACTAAAATTAATGACTTAAATAAATGACTAAATCAATGACCAAATCAGTGACCAAATCAATGACTAAATAAATGACTAAAATAGTTTAGTCATAAATTTGGTCGCACTATAAATGACCGGCAATAAACTACTAATGGTCACGTGACCAAAATTAGTCACATATATGCAATTTTTAGTAGTTTATTTAGTCTTATATTGTTGTTTTTGTACTAGTGCACTTAGAGTCTTGAGGTAAGGGATCATTCATTGATAAGTTTGCTAAAAAACCATCTAAGCCCGAGGGAAAGTCTAAGGGTAAAGATAAAGAAAAAGATAAAGGTAAAGGAAAGAAGACAACTACGGTGAAGAAAGAGGGTGAAAAACCCACATGCTCACATTGTAAGAAAGAGGGGCATGATGAATCGAGGTACTGAAAATTGCATCTGGAGACAAGGCTTAAAAAATTGGAGGTAATAAAGGCAAACAAAAGACTACTGCTACTACCGTTCAATAGGATCTTGGATTTGATTCCGAAGATGAGACAAAGATCATTGTTGTTGGGATCCAAGGTAAAGGGAAAGGTATAATTCTCTCTTCTGATGCAAGTATTTATAATGCAAGTACAAGTAATGCAAGTAAAGTATCCACTCCTAAAGTTGATAAACAATAGAATGAACTGTTTCACATTCGTGTGGTAACTAAACACAAAGATTGGTACACTGTTAGATTCGGGCTCACAAGTCAACTTGATTTCTAAAGAGGTTGTTAAGAAATTGAATCCAACTACTACTCCTCAACCTAAGCCCTATCCACTTGGATGGGTATGTAATGATGCACAGTTGCAAGTGACAAAACAGTGCAAATTGCATTTTTCCATCACTGCTAATTTCATTGATGAAGTAGAAGTAGATGTTGTACCTCTGGATATTTGTGGGCTTGTGTTAGAGAGTCCTTATCTATATGATAGAAAGGAAATATTTTACACGGGGGGAACAAGTATCATCTTTTTAAAGATGGGGTAGAATATATTATACGTGCACACAAGGTCAAGACTAATCTCACACTAGTTAATGTTGGTCAAATGAAAAGGTTAGTCAACTCTAGTAAGAACTTTGTGTTAATGATTGTAAAAGCCAAAGAAGAAGATATCTCTGAGGCATTTAAGGGGTGTAACCCAAAACATAAGGTTGAAATGGTCAAAATTGTTTCCGCTTACGATGAATTTTTTCAGGAACCAAAGGGGTTGTCATCCAAGAGGGAAATACATCATGAAATCTAGTTGCAGTAGGATGTGCCATTGCCTAACATTGGCTTGTACCATTTTTCTATTATGTAGAATGAGGAAATCAAGAAACAGGTTTAGGAGTTAGTGGAGAAAGGAGTCATCTGTCCTAGTACATCTCCTTGTGGTTCTCCAATTGTACTAGTTCCAAAGAAAGATGGATCTTGGAGAATGTGCATTGACTACCATGCCCTGAACAAAATAACAGTAAAAAATAGGTATCCTCTTCCAAGAATTGATGATTTACTCAATCAGTTAAAACATGCAGTTTACTTCACTAAATTAGATTTGTGAAGTTGTTATCATTAGATTAGAATTGTAGAAGATGACATTTGGAAAACTACTTTCAAGACAAAATAGGGACTTTATGAATGGTTGGTTATGCCCTTCGGGCTTTGTAATGCACCTACCATGTTCATGAGAGTCATGAATGATGTCTTTCATCCTTTCATTGATGATTTTTTCATTGTCTATCTAGATGATATTCTTATATTTAGCAAGTCTTGGGATGACCATGTAAGTCATGTAAAGAAAAAATTTTATGTTTTGAGAAAAGAAAAACTCTATGTAAAGATATCTAAGTGTGAATTTGCAAAGACATCTCTAGTGTACTTAGGCTATGTCGTAGGGAATGGTCAATTGAAATTAGACCTTACGAAGGTCAAAGCTATTGTAAACTGGCCTAAGCCAAGTCCTGTAACAGAAGTTAGAAGTTTCTTAGGTGCAGGCCAGTACTGGAGAAAGTTCATTGTAAACTTCTCCTACATTGCATCACCATTGCACGCATTGACAAGTACGAAGACAAATTTTCAACGGGGAGGTCCACAACAGAAGGCCTTCAACACTTTGAAGGAAAAGTTAAGCACTACAACAGTTCTAGCTTTATCAGATCTACATCAGTCATTTGAAATCGAGATTGATGCAAGTGGGTTTGCCATGGGAGTTGTTCTTATGCAAGGAGGTAAACCAATCTGCTATCACTCTGAGACTTTTTCAGGTGTAGTTATTAACTATCCTACTTATGATAAGGAAATTTATGCATTATTTCAAAGTGTTAAAAAATGGAAACATTACATAATGGGGAAAGAAATTGTAATCCACATTGATCACTAGCCACTACAACACTTGCACTCATAATCTAAACTGCAACAAAGTAGGCATTTCAGATGGATGGGATTTTTGCAACAGTTTCACTTAGTAATTAAGTACAAGAAAGGTACCCATAACAAAGTAGCAGATATGCTTTCTAGGCCTCTTGTTATGAACTCAGTGATTAACCTTAAAGGTAGTTCCATGGTGCATGAAATCTTTTAGGAACAATATGCTAATGATGAAAACTTTAAGGATATTTATTCAACTTTAATTGCAGGCAAACAGATAGAAGAGAAAGATTACTATGTGTAGGATAAACTTTTGTATCATTTGGGAAAGTTATGTGTTCCAAAAGATGAACAAGCACATGTAATCCATGAAGCTCACACCTCTTTGATTTCAAGACATTTTGGGGTAAGTAAAATAGTTACTCAATTGCAAAAATATTGTTACTGGCCTAAAATGTAGGAAACTATCACCAAATACATTAAGGGTTGTATTATGTGTGCAACTAGTAAACCAAGTAATAGAAAATTGGGGCTGTACACACCATTACCTGCTCCATCCTATCCATGGGAAAGTGTGTCTATGGATTTTGTTGGGGGCTTACCTATTTCTAGGAAGGGTCATGATTATCTTTATGTAGTAGTTGATTCATTCAACGAGATGTGTATCTTAATGCCATGTAAAAAGCAAGTCACTGTTCAAATGATAGCTCAAATGTACTTCCAATTTGTATGGGTTCAATTTGGGTTACCTACTTCTATTGTATCAGATCGAGATTCTCGATTCCTAGGGGAATTTTGGTCAGCTTTGTAGGGACTTATGGACACCAGACTGAAGAATAGTACAACCTTCCATCCACAGACCGATGGACAGACAGAGGTAGTAAACAAGATAGTTGTGCATCTACTCAGAGGCTACTGCAGCAAGCATCCCAAGTTGTGGGATGAGAGTCTTCATTATTTGTAGCATGCTTACAACCATGCGACACACTCTTCCACAAAGAGGTCTCCCTTTGAGACTTTTTTTGGTTATGTGCCTAAGAATCCGATGAATTTTGCTTTTGGGAAAGATGATGTTGAAGATGGACGCCATGATTCAGCGAAGGCTTTGAAGTTCATCCAGAAAGTGCAAGCCATCCATCAGGAAATAGAAGCATAGTTGGAAAAGATCTAAGCCAAATACAACGCTCGATATGATAAACATTGCATCGATCATCATTTTCAAGTCGGTGACCGCATTTGGTTACATATCAACAAGGAAAGAATGCAAGGTGAAGGAAGGAAGATCAAGCCAATTCGATATGGTCCCTTTGAGATCTTGGAAAAGATTAGAACCAATGCCTTCTGCCTCAATCTTCCTCCATACATCTAGATCTATTCAGTTGTCAATGTTGAGAACTTGAAGTTGTATGAACCTCCGATGATATTGGACGAGGAGATTGATATTCAGGTTCCATCAATGGATGATCTTTCACCATAATACATGTTAGAGTTGCCTAAAGATGTCATCCTAGACAAGAAAACCAAGACTTCACGAAGAGGAGCAGTTGAGTACCTTAGAGTAGGACTGAAGGGGATGAGTCCAAGCAAGGCAAAATGGATGGAGATTGGTAAAGTGAGGGAACTTTACCCTCACTTTCTGAGTAATCAAGCTTTCAGAGGTCCAAAAACTCTCCAGTGGGGAGGATTGATTTGAAGGATCTTCTTCAAAAATTGAAGTTTCTCTTTTATCTTCAGAATCAACATCATCAAAAGTGGTTGAAATTTCTGACTCCAACACAACTTGAATGGAGTCAAACGAAGCTACGGAGTCCAAGATATGCTCAGTCAAAACCTTGGTCAACCCTGGAGTCAGGTCAAAGAAAAAAGGTCAAAAATTGATGTTGTCAAAAGTGGTCAAGATTTGCGTCAATGCGAAGATATCATCGAAAGCTTTCTAACAACATTCATTTCATGGAAAACGGAGTCTGTTTGCACGAGATATGAGCAGTCAAAGTTGGGTTGACTTTGTTGACATCAGCATGGTACAGTTAGCATGGTTGGTCAGCATCCAGTCATCATCATCAGCCAATCACATGTTGACATGTGGCAAAATCTAGACAAATAAAAAATAAAAATAAAAAAAATGCACCTAATCCTAAGCCTTAAAACAAGGCTAAAATAAGCCTCCAAACAAGGAAAACAAAGCCCACACCTACCTCCCACGTGCATGCTTACTTGGGGAAAATTTTAAGGACGAAAAGGTGGGATTTACTTGGTAAAACAAGTAAAAAAAAAAACTAAAATATTCCCCTTAAAAATAACCACTAAATTAATGGGTGGTAAGTAATAATTAATAAGCCCAAATTTAAAACAAAGTCCTCTAAAAGGATGAAACAAACTCCTATAAACAATATAATCCTAGATATAACAAAAATTAAGGGGCTTAGGGATTTTATATGTTTTTTAAAAATAATGTAAAATGGGAGATTTGAAGATTTTTGTGTAAATAAGGGGGATTTTAAAGTTGTATTTGTAAAAATGGAGAGATAAGGTTGTTTTGTAAAATCAATTGGTTAGTAACCAAATTGATTAAATTTTCAATATAAAAAGGGGGGTTTAGAGGCTTGAGGATTCATTGGGAATTATTCAGGTGTTGGAGACTTAGAGAATTTTGGAGAGATAATTTTGTTGTTCCTGTACGTTAGGAGAATGTTGGAATTTCGTCTTGCTTGAAGGGAAGAGCTTGTAAATTGTTGTAATGCCAAATTTTTGAAGATTTCAATCGAATCGGTCTACTCTTTGGAGAGGGGCCCGGAGACGTAGTCGTTCTTATGACAAACTCCATTATCAATTTGTTTGCATTCTCTCTCTTTCTCGTCTCATTCTATATTCTGATTTTGTTCAGTTAATTATGTGTAGTTGATTTCATTTTTGTAATTTGGAGTTTTGAAGTTGTAATTAGTTTGCATTATTAAAGCAATCACCTTAGATCCTAAATCATATCACTTGGGCTTGTCCTTGTCATTGTCCTATTTGACATGCTTGGAATGCTTTCAAGCTTATCATATTCCCAATCCAGAAAATAGTACATGACTTTCATTTATCTCATTTTCTGATATGTTGAACTAAAGTCCTCAAGGAATGATGATGAATGAAACTTAGCTTAAGCATGTTTATCCCTCCACACACATGAGGGAAAAAAGTCATGGATTCTTTGATTTTCTCCTTTCACTCTTTTGGCCATGATCTCACATGCAGATTATAGAATAGGTGGCCATGTTCCTTTGCAATGAGAAAAAAATATGCTTTGTCATGAATACCCTCCCATACTTGTCAACTTGTGATTTCATTAATGTATATGCAACTGCTCCTTGAAGTTTGTTGTCTAATCTCCACAACATTTGTTACCTTTTGGTTATGTGCAATAAATACACACTGTCTCCTCACTTTAATTTTAGTGGACAACCACATGTAACCTATGTGGGTGACCTAAAAGCTCACCTTCCTATGTGATGTGTGGTTGTCCAATAGGGTTACAATGAGAGGGACTTTACAACATCTTGAAATGCTTCCTCATTGTTCAAGAGATGCATAATTGAACTTGATGCATCTATGAAGTCACTTACTTCTTTTATAAACAAATCACGGATCTTCTTAAGAATATTAAAGGACATATCAATAAAATATGTTGCATCTTTTGAATCTGATAATGAAAGTTGATCAACTGGTGTGATTCCATATTGATTTAATGCATTGACAATAGATAAATCTTTGATCAAGTTGCTCAATTTCCTTTTTCTTTCAAAGCATGCTGAGTTATACCCTCGTGGGAGCCACATTTACCCCACATGCTATATTTAATTTGAATCATAACAATAACCAGACTAGTCCTAAATCTGCACATGAAGCAAATAGTTAGAAAATAAATGCATATGTTGGATGTGTTTTACAACTTCACTATTTTTCAGGACATACAAGGTTTGCATGCTTATTTTATGCACTTATGGATTAGTTTATACATGCATAGGTAGGTGTGTATGTAAAGATTGAGATATTTCATTGCTTAGAGTCTTTTTAGATGCAGGAGCTAGGAGCACTATGGAGCTGGGGAGGACACAATCAACTTGGGGCAACAACAATAGGGCAATCGGGCAACTTTGTAACTAGTCATTCTTAGGCAATGATTGGTCTCCATTCTTATATGCACATTCATTTATTTCTTTTTATTTATTCATGTATAAATTGCTTCATATTTCCATTGAATAATTAAAGTTAGTTCCTTGGCTTGTGAGGGACATGTACACTTCATGATTATGAATAAAAGATCACATTTGATTCCTTTTTCTCATGTGTTGTAATTGCAACATTGAAATGAAAAAATGTAATCTATTTCATTTGAAAATATTTTTTTTCCATGCATATTAAACCTAGCAAACTTATGGTTTATCTTTTAAATGTTTAAACGAACAATACAAAATAATAAACACTAAACCTGATTTCAGCTGAAAGCTAAAAATTAGGTAACATTTTTGGCGACATTTGCAATATGTTTTCCTGCTAAACATGAGACCAACTACCTAAGCTTATCCATTGGGCACGAGGTCACTCAAAAAACTAATACCGCTTGAAAACAATATTACAAATTCTTGTAACTGATTAAACCAACAAGAGACACTTTAAAAACCAAGAAAAACCAGCAATGCAAAATGAAATCTACCACATAACTGCGCAAAACAACACTTAGGGAAAACTGGAAAAAATGCATCTAACTAATGAAACTACACTAACCTACTTAACCAATAAAGAAACTAGTCAAACAAAACCATTGATAGGTTTTGCAAAATAACACCCCTTTTTAATCAACAATTGATGCATTACATGATTATGTATTGCCAAAAGAATATGAAACATATGCAGATATTCAAAAGACTGTTGCAGTGTTTCATGAAATATGTAAAGAAACTCACTTACACCTTGAACTCGATCATGCCTATTGTTGTCTTGAACTGGATAGGTGAGCTGAATTCGATCACCTTCAGCTACAACTCCAAAATCAACTTCTTCTTCAATTGCATCCTCATGCTTGGGTGCAAGCATGATCTTTGGTACCTCAGTGGCCTTCGAACTGGCTAAGTATATAATGGGGTAGCCTCTTGAAAAGACAAATCTTGAACTACTATTGTTGGTTGCCTCTTTTTCTTCTTGTCTTTCAAGGTTGTCCTCCTTTGTGGCTTCACCTTGCATAATGATCTGCCATGTTGATTCTTCCTCCATGGTTAATGAACAATCACCTTCCACCAAGGTAGCTAATAAATTATCCAAGCTGTCAACTCTTGGAAGGCTCCTAAATTCAACTTGTTTAACCTTAAAATCTACATTATCACTCAAAGAGATGCACTCCAAAATAGGATTTTCTTCTTCAATGAAGGCAGGCAAGTGTTCAAACAGTGAAGTAGTTTCCTGAAACAAACTCTCAGTTGATAAATCAACTTCAAGCTTTGTTGTACAACAGAAAGGAAGCGCATTAGACCATATAAGACATTGTGCATCAGGTTCATGAGAAGCTCTTTGTTTAGATTGGAGAACTTGCTATTGAATTTCAACATAAGTTCCCAACTCCTCTAGCAAATCTAACTCCTTGCCATCCAATTTTGAACAAAAATGTTCAATTATATCAATGCACATCTCTTAATAAAGCTCAATATTAGCCCTTTCATCCATAACATGCTAAAAAATATCCAATCTGGTTGTACACTACTCTTCTTCAACCTCATGTTGCTGACTTATGACTAGATTTATGCTTTCTTCATCATGCTCAATGAAACATGGAATATCATCAAATGAAGCTATGAAATCATGACCCACATCATCTTTTTCAGCCTCTTCAGGCTACTACCTTGATTCTTGAACTTGCAACTGCTTGATGTCTTCTTTTTGTTCTGAAACAACATTTGGAGTGGGAACACTCACACCTTCTTCATTTCCAACTGTATATTGCTCTTCTTGGTTAGCCTTTTCCACCATTTCACCTTGTTGTCTTGGTGGAACAGTTTCACCATTTTGGAGAAAAGCAGGAGGATCATCAGCTAAAACATTACAAGAAACATTTTGTGAAATCCTCTCTTGTTCATCCTTTTGCAACTGTAGCCTGTATTCTTCCATAGCTAAATGTAGCAAATTTACATTTCTAGTCTCCTCCATGTTGATTAAGCTATGCAGGCCAAGGGTCTGCTCTTCTTTTGCTTTCTAGATGTTAGAGCATGGTTCCAATTGCATGATAGATTGAGGAACCTCACAGGGTGGAACAAATGACTCTTTCTAACTTGGAAACCTACAGGTAGCAGGCTCATTTGTAGGCTCATTAATGGGCTCAAACAGTTTCTATTGTTTAAAACTAGGGAACTTATGCTTGGAAACCTCCTCATTAACAGGTGGATTCAACATTGTAGGAGGAATTGAGCTGAAACTAGGAAAGGGAAGGGCTGCCTGAGTCCCATACCTTAGTTGGCATTCCTCTGCAGCCATCTACTTTGCCATACATTCCTCATGTTGTGTCCTTTGAATCTCCATCTCCTGCTCTTGAATGTATGCCCAGTAGGCTAATTCCTCCTAATGAATATCAGCCTTTTGTTGTTGCATTTGATACTCTTGTTCTTTATTGATCTCATCCAACTACCTATGAAAATCTAGCAATATATTGTCAATATTGCTAATCCTCATATCATTAGCATTTTGGGGCTACAAATGAGAACAAGACTACTGTTTTGGAACAAAATATCCTTCTTGAGGCTAGTTTTGGGCATATACTAGTTGATATTGAGATTGAGTAGGTGTGGGAGGGCAGGAGGCATAATGAGGATGTTGGTAACTTGTTGTCACAGAGTTATTTGAAATAAAACCAACAACTTGTTCAGTGCGGTATGGCTGGTAAGAGGTCATACATGCATGATTTTCATGGAATGGTGGCTAATTGGCATTTTCATGATATGCTAGGTGATATGACATGTTTCCATGAAATATGGGCATGCTTGTTCATTCAAAGGCTGGAACATGAGACATAATCAAATTTAATTAATACTAACCAACACTTGGTCATACTGAAATAGTAAAACTTCTTGGAGTCGCTAGGTATGTAAGAAAATGCCTCTAAAAGGTTGAAACTACTACCGCACACACCAAACAATAATAACAAAATGCATAAAATGAACTGAGAAGCAGTTCAATTGTCCCACCGGGCATGCCAAAACTGTTAGGTTCCCAAATCTGCACCCTATTTGCTAAGCATTTAAATGAACTCAGCAGATATGGACTAACATGGGACTGCTTTCAGGTTGTGGGTAACCTGTTTGAAAGAAGACCTCTAGTGATAAGGGTTGGCTTCCCATTTTGATGTCACCTAACTATTAATATTTGAAGGTAAAGGGTAAGGATTGCATGAAAATAAACCTAATGCTAAAAAAAACCTAAGGTGATGCACCAAAACAACCTAGACGTATTAACAACTTATCACATTTGAATTAATATCACAAAGCTGGACTTACACAACTCACTTGATAATACAATTTACATAAATATTTCATAAGGAGGTCTATAAATAATGCTATTAAAACGAAAATAAAGACTTCACAATTAACAACACCACTAACAACACAACTTACAACCTGTAAACATACACCTGCTAAATAGATGCATAACATGAGAAAAGCTTGCAAGGAAAATACAGGTTTTCACAAGATAAACTGATCAATCATTAACAACATACATGAGAAACAGGAAATGAGAAGGTAAAAATGCTCTAATTAATTAATTCAGAGTGCTTACTGTATAATAGGCCCATTAGAGTTACAATAATGCTCCATCAAAAGTAGCTCCAAAACAAAGCTATATTGTTGTTGGAAAGAAATAACTAGCTCAAAATGTTCAAAATGAACATACTTAGCAAAAACACACCAAAACCCCTCATACGAGTGCTTCCAGAAGATTCTGGTTGGATACAACAAAAAAGGCCAAAAAGAAACTTCTAAAATCCCTCCAAATTGTTCTCCACATGAAGAAAAGTTAAGCTAAGTCAATAGTCACACCAAAAATGTAACAAAAATTCCTCCAAACAACTCCCTTCCTCCAAAATTAGTCAAAACAACATCCCACACATTGCTCACCTCTACAAGTCATAATTGGTCTCCACACAAGTCTTGACCCACACACAAGTCATGCAATATGGGTGTTTTGAAGCACAAGACTCCAAAAATCATTACAGATAATGATCTTGATTAAGTGATTCATAAAACATCAGTAAACAAGTCATTTTACAATTCAAAACAAGAATAGGGCCCCCCCA
This sequence comes from Sequoia sempervirens, assembly GCA_007258455.2. Lineage (NCBI taxonomy): Eukaryota > Viridiplantae > Streptophyta > Pinopsida > Cupressales > Cupressaceae > Sequoia > Sequoia sempervirens. The sequence goes on along the minus strand of VDFB02025529.1, from coordinate 220,435 downwards.
TCTCCTTGTGTTACATTTGCATTAAAAGGAACAATAAAAGTGATTTTCAAATCACTTACATGATATCTTCAAATACTCAAATAAAATGTAACAATAATGTCATATCTAAAAGCTTTCAAAAGTTTCCAAGGCATTGACCAACTCAACCTACCTTCTTCTACATTCTTGAAAATACACACATGGGCAATATCCACTAGTTTGCAAAGACATCAAAGAGCTCCAAATAGCTTGGCCAAAAGGTCGACCTCCAAATTCCTTAGAAAGAAAATCCCAAGTCATATGAAGATGGGAAAAAATCCAAGTCATATCACATAGGTCATGGCACACTCCATATGCATTGTTGAGGACTTAGCACAAAGTTTGAAAAAGGGGAAAAAAACTTAAGGCATAGAATGCCTCAGTTAATAACATATGATTTGGCCCCATATGCATCACACATGTTTTTCAATTTTAAAACATGGGAAGAAAATCCCATTGCACAAAGGTAGGGTCAAATCCTAATCATTAAACACTGAAACAATGAAGCAACCCATCATTTTGTCAGTGAAGAAAATTTGGAACACTCCATGCCATCGTGGGGTTTGAGCAAACACAGGAAAAAACTTGAAGATTACCACAGTTTTGTTGAGATTCTCTAATGAGAAAAAAAGGAAAAAGAGGTAAAAGCTTCTTTGTAGCTCGAAATCTGCATTTTTTCTAGCATTTGGAGACTATTCCAAAGCTTAAGGCTGCGGCCATGGATAGATTTTTGACTCTTTTGCTTCACTTGTTCTTTCTCTGTTGTTGTTTCATCCTTTTAGTTGCCATGAAAAGCTTTAAATGAAGCTTACTGTGGGGAGACAAAGCTTTGAATATTGCAAAATTTGAGCAAAAGCTCCAGGTTAACATTCAATCAACTCAATCTTCTTGACTTTGATCAACTGAAAACCATATTTTTCGAGCCTCCATCTTGAAAAGGTAACACAAATGTTCATTTTCTTCTTGCATTTGTTAATAGGGATACCCTATTGTTGTTTCTATTGTTTTTTCATGAAGAAAATAAGTCTCTGGTTGTGGCCATAAACAAAAAATATTGTGTTTTTGCTTGGCTCAACTTCATTTAAAAAACCCTATCATGTCATTCAATTTTTCCTTTGCATTTGGAGGTATTCTAACAACCCAGATGAGTTTTTGATATGTAGAAAAGAGAGGAAAAATAAAATAGCCTGTGAGCTTGGCCTCCATTTTTGAACATGGGTTTTCTCTGTATCTTTGCATCACTCTTTCTATTTTGCAATACACTTGAAAAACCCCTAAATGGGTTTCTTGTAGCACATATTTTGTTGCATTTGCAAATTTTTTCAATAGAACCCAAGTGGGTTTTTTGATTTCTTGAAGAAACTCAAAATGTTTTGTAGAAATGCAGATGGTTTTGTAAATACATCCATTTTTCTGTAGAATATAGAATTATTGCTTCACACTTTAAAACCCCGGGTGGGTCTTCTATATTTTACAGAAAAAGAGGTTTGCTTGGCCATGATATGTCATTATGCATGAAATGGCTTTCATTTATCATTCCCATAGAATGTCTTCATTGTTGTTGCCTCTGCATTAGCTTCTCATAATAAACCGAGATGGGTCTTTTTGATTTGAAAGAAACTCCAGATTTTGCTGCAAAATGATTCAATGCCAATGTGAGCATAATTGAAAGTCTCAATCTGTAGCAACAATGTGTTTTCTATGAGCATCTAAATTGTTTTTCTACATTTCTTTTCTGTGGAATGTCTTGAAAACACATAAATCCCAAAGTGGGTATGTCATTGTGAATAACTTCTGCATTTCCTTTTCTATTTAAGAGCACCATACTCCTCTTTTAATGATTCCTCCTCATGTTGTTAAACACACATGGTAACCTCTGCATTAGCTTCAAACACTTTGATGAAACACCACTGTATTAAACTTTGGCTCCATGATAAGTATAATGGATTACCTTTTGAAATTTATTTGCTCATAAGTTTTTTTAAAGGAGGGCATTTTGCCATACTTGTCAAGGTTCAACACAGACCTGTCATGCAATCTCATCCCATTGAATGTGGTTGGAAACTATCACTGCCCTCTTATGATTGTCATGCCATTTCCAATAGAACTGTTGTTATCACAAGGTAGATTTTGATATTGCCCTTTTACTAATCATGACTAGCATTGAAATTTCTTTATTTACATGGGTTTGTAACTTGGTAATAGGTTGCTTTCTCATGCAATAGCTCTTCATATTTGTGGATGAAATGCTAAGGTTTGACCATATTGACTGTCCTTTACTTGTGCTTTGACCTTGTTGTGAATGGACTATATTTCATGTCCTTTGATGATCATTCTTATTTCTGAACTTTCAGGTAGAGACACTATCACAATAGCATCCTTTTGATGGCAGTGCCATAAATACTTTCTTTATGTAGTCATAAATGTTGCTATTGATTCAAAGTCCTCATAATTCAACATAAGTAAGATTGCAAGAGTTATTTCCATCTATGTAATGATTGCACCTTGCATTACATGGCTTAGTCACAATTTATCATTCACTGTTGATTTGGTTTTTCAAGTTCATAGAGAATGTGAAGATAAACCTGTAACCTTTAATGGCACTGCTCTTATTCATGACTATGCTCTGTTCACTTGAAGCACCATGATTTATGATGCCTTCAATATGTGAATTTTATGAGCTCCTCTATTTCAATCAACAAGACCATTGCCATCTTTAATATCATTTTTCTTCTTTGAATCCTTTGTCTATGCTTAGAGGAATTATTTCTAGAGGAAACCATTTGGCAACCTGCTCACTCATTGACATAAGTTAATGGCCCATTATAGAGAGTAGAAGACCCCTGTTCTTTGTGTTATGGCATATCAATTGTATCTTGATCACATCATATGAGGGTTCCAGTGTTGTCATTGATCTCTTGCAATGGCATGTTCATAATAGGCATATTATCTATGTATTGATTGTTAGTTGGAAAACTTGTTTGTCTAATGTTTGATTGAGAAGGCCTTGAATAAAGCCTTGTGCAACTTGAGCTTGTCCTTGTTGTTGTCTTATTTGACATGATTGGAATGCTTTCAAGCTTATCATATTCCCAATCTAGAAAATAGTACATGACTTTCATTTATCTCATTTTCTGATATGTTGAACTAAAGTCCTCAAGGAATGATGATGAATGAAACTTAGCTTAAGCATATTTATCCCTCCACACAAATGAGGGCAGTAAGTCATGGATTCTTTGATTTTCTCCTTTCACACTTCTGGCCATGATCTCACAGGAAGATTACATAAATTAGGTGGCCATGTTCCTTTGCCATGAGAAACAATTATTCTTTGTCATGAATACCCTCCCATACTTGTCAGCTTGTTATTTCATTAATGTATATGCAGCTGCTCCTTGTTGTTTGTTGTTTGATCTTTACAACATTTGTTACCTTTTGGTTATGTGCAATAAATACACATTGTCTCCTCACTTTAATTTTAGTGGACAACCACATGTCACCTATATGGGTGACCTGAAAGTTGACCTTCCTATGTAATGTGTGGTTGTCCAATAGGGTTACGGTGAGAGGGGCTTGACAATATCTTGAAATGCTTCCTCATTATTCAAGAGATGCATAATTAAACTTGATGCATCTATGAAGTCACTTACTTCTTTTATAAACAGATCATCGATCTTCTTAAGAAGATTAAAGGACTATCATCAAAATATGTTGCATCTTTTGAATCAGATAATGAAAGTTGATCAATTGGTGTGATTCCATATTGATTTAATAAATTGACAATAGATAAATATCTGATCAAGTTGCTCAATTTCCCTTTTCTTTCAAAGCGTGTTGAGCTCTACCCTCGTGGGAGCCAGATTTACCCCACATGTTGTATTTAATTTGAATTAGAATAGTAACCAAACTTGTCCTAAATCTGCACATGAAGCAAATAGTTAGAAAATAAATGCATATGTTGGATGTGTTTGATGACTTCACTATTTTCTAGGACATCCATGGTTTGCATGCTTATTTTATGCACTTATGGATCAATTTATACATGCATAGGTAGGTGTGTATGTAAGGATTGAGATCTTTCATTGCTTAGAGCCTCGCTCTAATATCACACAATCAAGCAACTTTGTAACCAGTCTTTTTAGATGCAGGAGCTAGGAGCACTACAGAGCTGGGGATGACACAATCAGCTTGGGGCAGTAGTAGTAGGGCAATCAAGCAACTTTGTAACCAGTCATTCTTAGGTAATGACTGGTCTCCATTCTTATATGCACATTCATTTGTTTCTTTTTACTTATTCATTTATAAATTGCTTCATATTTCCATTGAATAAGTAAAGTTAGTCCCTTGGCGTGTGAGGGAGATGTACACTTCATGATTATCAATAAAAGATCACATTTGTATACATATTATTCTCTTTTCTCATTTGCTATAATTACAACATTTAAATGACAAAATGTAATATGTTTCATTTGACAATCTTTTTTTTCCATGCATATTAAACCTAGTAGACTTATGGTTTATCTTTTAAATGTTTAAACAAAAAACACAAAAGAATAATTTTAGCTTAAAGCTAAAATTTAGGTAACAACTTGCATTCACAATTTCAACATTCAAGCTCTACAACTCAAGCACTTGCATTTGCATTCAACCTCCACCATTGTTGAATCCCCAAGCTCATCTTGCGCTCATTTTGTTCATCTTATCACACAACCACTTACATTTTTTGAATCTTCATAATATCTAGATCATTTTGCATCCATTTTTAGGTGATTAGCAATCAAGGAGCACACATTCAAGCTACATCAAAGGGCCAACCAAGAAGATCAACTCATACAAGGTATAATCATTGTTTTATCTTTCTTTCTTTGAGTTCAACTTAGGCTAATCTTGAGGTATTGAAGTATTGTTTTTCTCCTTTGCATTTCTTTCTGTTTTGCATTATTTAGGATAGTAAAAATAGTGCAACATCATAGTATTGATAGGTTTATAATAGAGTCATCAATTAGTCTTATTAGTATTATGATTTCTCCTAGACAAAGAAGAAAAAAGAGGTTAAGAAATAGACTTCTTTAACTTTTACCCACTATAAAGATTCAATAGGCTATTGGACCTTGAAATGACTACCAACTATGTTATGGGTCTTTGGGCCAAAATATTTGTATCAAATATTAGAAATAGGATAATTTATTTATGTACGATGTTATTTATAAAATTGACCATTATGTAAGGATATTTTGAGTCCAAATTACTATGTATGGTGTGTTAATTGGTATAAACTATCATATAGGTTCATATTTTGAGTCTCAATTACTATGTATGGTGTGATGACTAGCATGAATTTTCATATAAGTGCTAGGAACTTGATGATTTCATAATGGTAGTGGTACCGTGGGTTGATCTAAGGATACAAGTTTCTTATACACCACACCCTCTTTTCTTTATATAAAAATGGAACCCCAATTTTTTATCCTAATTATAGTCTTTTACAAATTTGCTTGCTTACATTATCGTAGTTTTAGGTCTTGGTTGAGAGAGTTGTTTGATCTATTTTTATGATTGCATGGTTTAATGCTTATCTGGTATGATTATGGTTTGATAGGGTTTGTTGGAACTAAATTTTGACCTTTTGAGATTTGTATTGGTGACTCTATGGTGTGCTTGATTTCTTGTTATCATAATTACACTAGGACCATTGAGACAATATGCCCTTTTGGTTGAAATATGGGTGATTTACTTTGACTCCTTTGATGGTAGTTCTTATTAAGCCTTATTTTAGACAAGATTGAGTGTATATGGTTGAAGTGAATTTAGTTTATAATGTCAATGTTCATATTTAAACAATATTTTCTTGCTTTTATTTAGATCATACTTAGCCATTGGAAGGTCTCTAGTCCCATGATTTAGCATGATCATGATGTATTTGCATCAATCCTATACAATTTTAATAAATATCTTTATATTTCCCTATAACTTTACATCCCTAGGATGAGGCCCTTAGAGTTAGTTTCACTTGACCATTGTTGTACGAAGATATTGACTTAATTTTAGACCCTCATATTGGCCCAATACATCTTAAAAGGCCTTTGATATAGTAGAAAACCATAAAATAAATTCCCTTAGAAGGTTAAAAACCATCGGGTTGGTCTGACAAGTTTGTATTTGAATAGTGATAGGCTTGGTATGACCATGTGGTATGCTCTATTAATAGAAAATAATTCATATTTGACATGAAAAATTTAATCCAAAAATTTTAAATGGTAATTGGTAATTGATAGAAATATATCAATGCATGATATACTTCCCTTCAAGCTGGGTTGAAATTATTTTTCTATGCGAAGAAAATGTACCAAAGCTACACATACAAAATATGTTTAAACCTTGAATGTAGAGATGGTATGCACATTGAATGGATCTAGCGAAAATAAGTAATGTGAAATGCTTTGGTTTGAATATTGCCAATGTAATATTTACTAAAGAATTCTTAAAGCCATACATAGTTTCAAATGAGGATGAAAAAGATAACTATAACAAAGAAATGATGACAAAATCTTAATACACACATAATTATATATTGGTTTTTATTATAAGAGTATCTTTTTGTTATCATGAATAAATAGGATGAATAAATTGAATCCATAGGTTTTTCTTATCATTGTGCATGTGAAACCAATAGTGGAATTGGTAGGTAAGCTTGAATAGCCTAAGGTCTCATAAGTTTTATGTTTTTAGATTTAGCTTATTGGCTTATTGTAATATTTGATATATATATATTTTTGAATTATAGTTTGTTACTTAATCGAGAGAAGGGGAAACATGGAAGAATCCCACATATATAGAAATTAGATCAATAATTAAGGTTGTAACCAAGGGAAATGTCTTGCTTCAAAAATATTATGAAAGATATTTGAAGAAATTTTATACGGATTTATAAAAGCAATACATAAAATTTAGATACAAAGACAAAATAGGCATTATAGAGATCAAGAATATGTTACTTTATAATGATAATACTATATTATATTTAGTTAGAGCATTGAAATTTAATCTTGGTGCTTGAAAAATCTTGTATCCATGTGCAATATAGTTGTGTAAACTATAGACACACCCACACACACACACATATTTATAGAAGATAGAGTATAACATAGTGAGCTAAGTCAAATAGGGAGATCTTTGAAAGGTTTAGAATAATTAGCTTAAAAAAATATTGTATCTTAGAAAATATATACCCATGAGAACATAATCATAAATGAACATAAATAGAGCCATTTTGTCAAAAAATTTCTACTCCTTGAAGTGAATTTAATTCTTGTATATTTGTTTGTGGTTGCATGGTTGGATAGTGAAGATTCAATTATCAAGCCTTATGAGTAAGCCAAAAGGTACTTATGTAACATGAAGTTAGTTTTATACTATGCAAAGACAGTATTGAGATATAATGAAGATTTATATGAGTGCATTGATTATAAGTCAAAGTATATTCTTAACTTCTTTATAAATGGGAATATTCTTTTATCAACATATACTGCTTCATTCTAATGAAGACCTTTACATTATAATTTTTTTCATGATATCTACCACATGAAAACCTATTTGAGATCAATTGCATTGCATGAAGGATCTCATAAAGGAAGCTAAAATTAGGAGATCATGTCATCTACCTATCACATGAAGATGTACTTGGAGAAGAACATTGTCATGAGAAATATTGTTACCACCAATATTAAATGAAACTATTTTAGAATCCTAGGATCATCAAAGTGGAATTAAATATAAAATATTAGATTATGATTGTTATTAATTTTATTACCAAATTGGATTTGGATGGAGAGGGTTGCGCTATTGTGCATGGTAGTGATGCAGGCTAGGGCCTGCATGCCCTAGTCATTCCTCTTGCCTGTGCTTTCTCTGCCTTTGGTTGTTCTTCCTTTGTGTGTGTCGGGTTTTTGCTGTAGGGTTGGGGGTGTTGAATGGTGTGGGGGATTGTTGTTCGGGAGAAGCATTTATTTTATCCATTGTTGCTAATTTTTATTCTTCACTTTTAGCTATTCATTGGTGCTTGGTGTTAGCAGACTGAGTTCAAGGGATTTCATTTTGTGTTAGGTTTATCTATTTTGTGGTTGGCCCTAGTTTGGGAAGGGGTTCATTTTGTTTTCCTTTGCTATGGCTTTGTGGGGGGCGTCGGGGGTTAATTCCTCTTTAAATTTTTGTGTTGCATTTGGGGAAACTTCACCTACTCATTCAATGTGGGTATTTGATAAAAATCTATTTTCCAATGATTCGAGGAATGAAAGATTTGTTCTATCTGGAGGTTCTTGAATTTTGAAAAATCAATGGTTGCTTGGAATGATCCAAGGATAGGCCAGTGCTGGTAATTAAACCAAAATTGATTGTGGAGGATATCAAGTATTTCTCAAAGCATGCCTTGATTTGAAAATTCATGGGGATAAGGGTTTCACTCCAATTTTTGGAGTCATGGGCTCATTCGACCTGGTATTCAGAGGGTGAGATGGAAATAATGTTGTTGGTGAATAGTTACTTCATGGTGGTTTTCAACTGCATGGTAGATCGCAATAGAGTGTTCGAGGGTGGACCTTATTTCCACAATCAAATTGGTTTATTTATTAAACCCTGACATGCAGGTTTTGATCCTTCAAAGGAGTTGCCAAACCGAGTTCCAGTGTGGGTGTGTCTCCCTAGATTTCCAGTTGAATGTTGGCACAATGACATCTTACATAGGGTTGCTTTGATGTTGGGGAAACAAGTGGGTCATTCTCAACAAACTCAAGATAGAAAGGTAATGAAATTTTCTCGTATTTATGTTGAGATTGATTTAAGTAACCCTCTTCCAAATTCCTTGGAAATCAGTGTGGGTTCATATTCTTGGGTGCAACAACTAGATTATGAGACATTGCCCTTTCGGTGCCATCTATGTCATGAATATGGCCATTTGCAGCAAAGATGCCCGAGGTCTAATTCTTTTTAGTCTTAGCCTACTCAACTACTTCACAACCCCCCTAAGGTTGACAAAGATAAGGATCCCATTCCAGGTGTAATTGTAGGTGTAGAGGGTTTTACTCTTGTTAAGGCTCGTAATAGGAATCATGGTCAGAAGAGGACTTTTAAGGAGAGATTGGAAGGTGATAATTTTAATAGGTTTGAGGTTTTTGATGACCTCAGTCAATAGGAAGTGAATCCAGGTATGATGATTATGGATCAGGGTGTTTTGAAAGTGGTTCAGGAGGGTATTATTCCATATAACACTCAGGATTCGCAAGTGGTTGGTGCTTTACAAATGGAAACAAATCTTAATGTGGTGGCTTTTGGGAGGGCTGAGACTCTTATGGATGCAAAATTTGGGGGGGGGGGAGAGACCCATAATCCATTGGTGAAAATGGGGTATGATTTGGTAAAAGGCAGCAAGGCTTCTCCTTCATTGGGACTTCTTTAGAAAAACCAAAAAAAGGGGTTATTGAGAAATCCTCCAAGGTTGGGAGAAAGGAATTAGAGAAAATCAAGATGATGGGGGAGATTTTAGTGGATTTGAGATCTGTTAAGACTTTGGACTCTCATTTCACTAACCCTTTGAAATGATAATCCTATCTTGTAATGTAAGGGGCTTGAACAATGGCCCTCAATAAAAAGTTGTTTGTGATTCGGTGAGAATTCACTTTCTTGATATCCTTTTTTTATAGGAGACTAAGTTGTCTGTTGAGAATATGGTTGGTTTGTTTCCAAAAGTGTGGGAAAGGGGTGAATTCCAATGTATTGGGGCTTATGGTAGTGCTCAAGGTGTGGCTTGCTTGTGGAACCCTTTGAAGATTCATCCTCTTTGGCGGATGTCCTCAAAGTCTTCTATCTTTGTGGTTGCTTCAAGGCTAGAGACGAGGGAAACTATTCTTCTATCAAATATCTATGCACCTACTGATTTTCTTGGTAAGTAGCACTTGTGGTCTCATATCAATTTTATACGGAGCCTCGCTCCATTTTTCCCTTAGATTGTTGCTGGTGACTTCAATTCCATTAAAGAGTTAGATGAGAAGAAGGGTGGTATTGCAAGGTTGGAGCCCTCTGCTTTCCTGCTCTGTGATAACATTTTTGCCTCGATTCTTGTTAACATCAAGCTTGTAAAGGTCAGTTTCCTTGGAACAATAGGAGATTGGGGGAGAATTGTATTACTGAGAGACTTGATCATTTCTAGGTTTCATGTTTCTGGATTGGAGGTTTGTGGTCTACTTATTTTGACATTCTGGACTAGAGGTGTTTAGATCACTAGCCTAGCATATTATCTATTACTTTGACTCGTGTTGCTCGGTCCCCCTTTTTCAAATTCTATCTTATGTGGTTGTGTGATACTTCTTTATAGGAGTATGTGTCTAAATGGTGGCAGATGGGGAGACCCGCTCATGACACTACTATGTATTCATTTTCCAAATTGCTACAATATGTGAAGTATTAGCTTAAATAGTGGAACAGACAATGTTTTGGAAATATCTTTCATGCTAAGATTGCTACTCGATCCAACCTGGATATCATTACCAGGGAGATAAGGGAGTTTGGTCTTTTAGAGGTTTCACTCAGGGAGGAGGCAAGGGCCTTGAAAGTTCTAGAAGAGTGTGAGTTGTGTGAGGAAATTTATTGGAAAAAAAAGGCATGTGTTGAGTGGTTACATGAGGGGGACAAGAACACTGCTTTCTTTAATTTGATGAAAGCTAGGCAACATGGTAATTCTATTCCTATTCTTGTAAATGACAGAGGTGATTATTTATCTTCTTGGTATGATATGTCCAAAGAAGCTTTGCAATTATTTTCTTCTTTATTTAGAGAGGAATCTCAAGATGTTTTGGCAGAAAACCTTGTTTTGTATTATATCCCCCCCTTGATCACTAGGGAGATGAATGAGCATCTTTTGGGAAATATTTTGGTGGAAGAACTAGAGGAGACTGTTTTCTAGATGAAGAAAGGGAAATCCCCAGGCCCTAATGGCTTTTCACTTGAATTCTTTCAAGAATTTTGGGATATCATTAAGTTGGACTTATTAGAGGTGGTTTGTGAATCTCAAAGGAATAAACAGATGCTGAGGGCTTTGAACTACACCTTCATTTCTCTCATTCCCAAATGTGAAGGGGTGAATCAGTTGTGTCAATTTCATCCTATCTCCCTTTGTAATGTGGTTTACAAAATCATTTCCAAGTTGATTGCTGATATATTGAAGCGATCGCTCAGTTGGATTATCTATGCGGAATAGAGTGGTTTTGTGGAAAATCAACAAATTTTGTATGGGGTGGTCATTTCTACTAAAACTATTCATTCTATGGCATCCTCCAAGGAAAAGGCTATGTTCATCAAGTTGGATATGGCAAAGGCCTATGATAGAGTTAAGTGGTCTTTCTTGCACAAAGTTCTTATTGCTTTTGGTTTTGTTGAGGAGTGGGTCCAGTGGGTTATGTGTTGTGTTACTTCCACTTCCTTTTTAGTGTTGATTAATGGTGAACCTTCTCTTTTTGGTGTGTCTAGAGGCCTTCGCCAAGGGGATCCTCTCTCTCCTTATTTATTTATTATCCTGGCTGAAGGTTTGGGGAGAGTGTTGAAGCATGATGTGGGGTTGGGTCTTATTTAGGGTTGGGTGTGGGGTAATGGGTTACCTCCATAGTCTCACCTACAATTTGTGGATGATACGACTTTGATGGGTATGGATAAGGTTAGAGAAGCTTCTAATTTGTGCAAAGATTTGGATACTTATCTTGCTACTTTTGGTCAAATGATTAATGAAGATAAATCTTCCATTTTATTCTTCAATACTCTGCAGCTTATTGAATAGAGGATTGCCTGTATCTTGAGATTTTAGATTGGTTCTCTCCCTTTAACTTATATTAGCATTCCTATTCCTTCTGGTATTCTTCCTAGGGAGTCTTGGTAGAATATTCTTGACAAGTTTCATGTGAAGGTTAATCATTAGACTCATAGACAGTTGTCCTTTTCTAGGCGTGTTCAACTGCTTAAATCTATAGTGCAAGCCCTTCCCATCTATAGGTGTATGCTCCAGGTGGCTCCAATTGGGTTTGTTAAGGATTTGGATGCTTTGCCTAGGCAACTTTTATGGGTGGGTAGTTTGGCTTCTTCAAAGTGGAGCCTTATGAAGTGGGATATTGTGTGTAGACTAAAGCAATTTGGGGGTCTTGGTCTGTGGCAACCAACTTTGACTGGTTTGGTGTTGGCTGCAAAGCTTTATTGGAGGTGGTGTTTGGAACAAGATCATATCTGGGCTAGGATTATTTCTCTCAAGTACCTCTGGAGGTTGTCGAAGGAGGAGATTCCCTATTATCCTCTAGTGGGGAAAGGTTTGACTATTTGGGGAATGCTTAAGAAATGGGTTGCGCTGATCAAGGAGGGCTTGTTCTGGATATGTAATAGGGGGGTCAAGGCTTTCTTTTTGTCTGATTCTTGAGATGTTTTTCCCCCCATTTTGTGTTGGTATCCTAATTTACTGAATCTTTTCCAGTGCTTCTTGGAGGCTGGCTGGTCAAGGGTGATTGATTTTAAGATTTCTTACCCATGTGGGCAAATGGAGGTGGCTGGGTGGAAAGATCCATGCAATTGACCTATTGTTGGTTTGGAGGATGAATGTGATGTGCTTCAAAATATTTTGGCTGGTAGAAATTGTAGCTCTCTTAAGGGTAAGTATATTCTAGCTTGGAGTTTGGATCCTAAGGGTGCTTTCATTGTGGCTAGTGGGTATCAGGAGTTGGTGGCTCATATGTTTGGTGGGATGGAGGTGCCTTAGTGGAAACATGTGTGGAACAAATTCTCATGGCCGAGGTGTAATTGCTTTGTGTGGATCCTGGCTTGGAATATATGTTTGAATTGGGATAATCTTAAGAAGCGGGGATTCCAAGGTCCTTTTGTTTGTGTTTTGTGTGGGTGTAGTGAGGATGATTTTTCTGACTTGTTTCACTATTCTTTCTCTATGTTGCTTTGTAATTTTTGATGGGGTGCTTGGAAACACCCTTGTGTACATGCTTCTTCTCTTATTGAGTTCTGGAGCAGTTTGGGAAGACATCCTACTCAGGCCTCTTTCCTCCAGATTGTGTGGTGCATTGGTCCTACCTTGATCCTTTAGTAAATTTTGTTGGAAAGGAATTATAGGATTTTTCGTGGGGATAGGTTGTTGGTCCAACAGGTTTGGCACAAAATTGTGGGGATGATCTAGGAGATGATGGAAGCTAAATGTGAAGTGGCTTATCCTTTGGAAAGGAGTGATGATGAGATTATGAATAGGTTGGGTTTATAGGGAGTGAATGTAGATTTTGCTTGTGTTAGAAGAGGTAGGAGGGATAAAAAGAAGGTTCATAGGGTTGGTTGATGGGTGCCTCCTCTAGCAGACATTTTGAAGATCAACACTAATGGTTCCTCTAGGGGTAATCCTGGGCCTGCTGGGATTGCTAGAGTTGGAAGAGATTGCTCTGTCTCAGTAATTTTCTTTTTCTTTGTTCATAAAGGGAAACATTATGAAAATTTTATGGAAAGGTTGGAAATTCTATGGGCTATGGAGTGTTCCTATGCTTTGGGTTGGCATAAGATTATCTATGAATATGACTAAAATATTATTGTTAATTTTTTGAATGAGCAAAATTCGGTTGATGTTAATTGCCAACTTCCTTTGGTTGTTTGTTAGATTCTGCATATGTGCTCTATACTAGAGGTGATGTCTTTTACTCACATCATGTGTGAATGGAACATGGTTGTTGATTGTTTGGCATAGTGGGCTTCAAAGCATAATGATGAGTGGAAGATTAAGGGCTAGGGGAAATTATCCCCTGATTATTGCCATGATTTAGAGAGGGTCATTTCTAATGATTTGGTTGGCTGAGGTGTTTGTGGTCTTGTGGGTGCTGGTTTTGATTTTGTATAGGTGTTTTGGTGCTTTCTTTTCTTGGGATCCTACTGGATCCTTGATCTCTTTGTACTAGTAGTTTCTTGATTTCAATAATGTTTTAGCCCCTTTTATATAATGTTATTACCCAACCTATCGGGGCTAAAAATTTGTCTTTTTGAGAGCTTGCATCTATTTTAAACCAACTAATTTTTTTAATGAGGGTTGGAGACTTATTTTTTGAATACAATCTTAGATTTTAATTATTATTTCTGAGAGTTTTCCCAACAAGTGAAATATGCTGTTATGAATGCAATTCCATTATTCAATTAAGAATGATAATCCACATGTTCTTAATGAAGAATTATATGAATTAAAAGGATTTGAAGGAATATGTGTAGCTTTTACATGTGTATGCAATGATTTTATTCATTATTCTTCTTGGTCTCATCTCAAATATTTGCACCACTTTATGTTAATAGTTGCATAAAATATTGATGAAGCGAGGATGATTTCTTCTCCATAGGTTCAAATTTGGCTTCATCGCAAAACATGCTCATTTCTTTCCACTTAGTCCTTTACCTTTTGTAATTTTTATAACCATATATTATTAGGATCATATATTTAAATTTCTTGTGATCTAATTTGTAGAGATATACTTTTCATGATTGCAATTACTTATTTATTATTGATTTTTTAGCTTAAAGTTATATATGAAATCAATGAAATGTCTATGATCAATTAGTATTCAATGTTAAATTTGATAATATTGATGTTTTTTTTAGACTATAGAAATCGTGTAGCCCTCCTATAAACTGTAGTGCTCCTGGTAAAAAAATTTCACGTGATTAGTGACGTTTGTGCGACACACCCTTTGATACCATGAGGACGAGGGATAATATTAATGTGTATAGGAGTGAATTTGCACCCCCCTTGCAAATTCCCCATTTACACCCTTCACCTTAGAAAAGTCAAATTTGACCATGTAATTCCGTACTCCATCCACTTGGCACTTATTTTTAGTGTTGATGGGGGAATCTTTGTTAGAGACGCGTGTGTAACACATGGACGTTGGCGTGCTGTCATCCTAATAGGATTCCTACCTCTAGAATCTGTAGAGGAATTATGTTCTCCATTGGCGATGAAATGTAACACCCCTGTGCCTTCCTGTCGACCTTTAAACGACTTTTTCCCTCCCAATTCCTCTTCAAATGCCTATCTTTCATCTTCATTCCATCTTCTGGACATTCTCTACACACTTGTTCAATCTTGCCTCACACTTTTGGAATTCTAGCTCAATATTCTTGCAACCTCAAGCTGCTAGTGGCACTATCAACTCTTTCAACAATCACAACATTCTTCACATCTACCACAAAAGCCACAACTTGGTGTCTTATGAGATTTCTTTTGGCATTCTCATGGCCACGTTGACTCTGCCACCGTTGTAAACTTGCATTCCTCTCTCATTGGCCTCAAGTACTTTTGGTTGAGGGTCGTATTACTTTCTTACTATTACTTTGTTGTTGTATTTAAGTAGCATAGTGTTTCTCGTAGTGTTCAGTAATTTCTTTTCCAACATTGTTTCTTTATCATATTTCTATCTCTCTATCTATTTGGTTGTTCATGGAGGTACAAACACCAAAAATGAGGGTTTGACTATGACAATCCCTAAAACAACCCTAATATTTTTTGCTTCTTTATTGTGTGTAGGTACTTGTTCGTGTGGATCTTGCTAGAGAACTGGACTCCTCATGAGTTAATCTTTACCACCTTTGTTCTTGTCATTTCATATAATCTTTCTTGTTATTTCAGTTCCATTCTATAATTTCTCATTTCAATTATCACTTTACATATCAACACCTAAGCTATTAGTAGGTCTTTTGTAATTATGACTATCCTTTTTCAATTTTTGTCCATATGGATGCTAGCACATTTGTGAGATGACAATACACTGTGCTATCCTCCTTGTTTTGCATTGCTATCCTCTGGCAGAGAGTTGTTAGAGACACAATCTGAATTTTTGAAACTTGCTCGCTTAGTCCAAACCTAGCTCTTGGGTTAGTAGAGTGACAAAATCATTGGGAGTGCTCTTCATTCTCTATCCTTGGCATCAAACATTTTTCCAACTTAAGGTAGATTATGACAGCCTTCCACTCTTAGCTCTTCGTGACCTAGGTGTGGTTGGTCCCCCTCTACATTTTGGTGAACTTGACGTGAATGTCTATCCATTTGTTTGTGTTGAGACTTTTTCCCTCGTACTTGGTAACTATTGTAAA
Organism: Sequoia sempervirens; assembly: GCA_007258455.2. Classification (NCBI taxonomy): domain Eukaryota; kingdom Viridiplantae; phylum Streptophyta; class Pinopsida; order Cupressales; family Cupressaceae; genus Sequoia; species Sequoia sempervirens. Next base: position 204,268 of record VDFB02025529.1, on the reverse strand, counting down.
CTTGGGTATTGTGAGGTTTTATGATCATCACAACCTACTTTATGACCTCCGAGTATGTTGTTAGGAGAAGTGTGCGACACTTGCAAATGGAAAAGATGAAGGTCACTTCTAGTTTTACTACTAGTTTTACCACAGGCTTTACTAACAATCATTTTTCTCAAGAGGAGGTTTCAATAGACAAGATGGGTTTCATTGATGAGACCAATCGTACACCCACTCCTCCAGCATCCCCTACAGCTTCGTCTGTGGATGAGGATGAGGTTGTGCACATTCTCACATAAAACCTTTTGGCATTAGATAGGTGGTTGTTAGACCTTGTGAATCATTTGGAGAAGGCATTGACTATGGAAAGGGCCACTAGGCTTGTCAACGAGGTGAGATACATGTTAGGAAAGGATAAGATGAGTGGAGAATTCCTACGTGGCCTCACCATTCTAACCAAAGCATACATCCCTTTGTATAACACTAGCTTGGGTACCACTCAAGGAATGATGCTTAATGCCTATGAGATACAAATAGGTGTCTTGATGCCTATTGCATTTGTATGTATGGCTGAGATAGGCCCCTCAATTAGTATTTCCTCTTCTCCTCAAGCATCCCACATAATCAAGGTCAGTAGAATACCCCTTGGTTTCAACTTCACCCCTCCTATTGCCCTGTTGGTGGGGGATCTAGTGGAATGAGTGGTGGTGGCTTTGATAGAGGTGGTGGCAATGGTAGTGGTAGCTCTAGTAGAGGCCATGGTGGCAGCTCTGGCATAGCTCACGCTAGTGGCCTTGATGGTGGTTTCGATGGTGGCTCCGGAGGTGGTTCTGAAGGAGGTTCCAATGGTGGCGGTTCTGGGGGAGGTTCCATTGGACCTTTGTCATCTTCAAACCCTATTTTGAATGCTCTCCTTCAAAATATGGGTCAAATGCAAAACTAGTTGGTGAACCTGTCCCAGGCCTCTTCCCAACCTATCTTTCAGCCCTTCTCTCAACATAGTCCATTATCGGTGACAATTTTGAGCATTCATTTCCCTCAAGGAATGGAAATTCCTAAGTTCAAAAAGTACAGTGGTAAAGGGAATCCATAGATTCACGTATCCGCTTTTAATGTGATGTGTACGAATTTATTCCACCATGATGCTTTGATGGAAAAGCATTTCCCTCGGTCTCTCAAGGATACAATACTCGAGTGGTATTGTTCCTTGCTTGACAATTCTATATTCTCATTTGAATAGATCATCAATCAATTTCTCTATCAATTCCAGGCTAACATTGGTTTGAATATTACCTTCTTGGATATCATCTGATGTAAGCAGGGAGAGAACAAGCAGATAATTGATTTCATCGTGTGATACCAAGCACTCTTTTCACAAATCTTGTACCCGCTACCTGACTCGGACGTGCAAAAAGTATTCATAAGCAACCTACAGTGAGCCTAGTAGGAGAAATTTACCTTAATGAAATATCCGTCTTTTGCACACTTGTGTGCTATGTTGCGAGAGTATCAACAAATGGTGGTTCAGTTCGGGGGATCCTCCTCGCGTTCCTATTCTGAAGCAAAATCTATAGTGTCCATTTTAGGAAAAGGAAAGTTTGTTGCAAATATAGTTGCCACAACTAATGATCATGGCCTCAAACATAATAGGAAGTTTACAAAATTATTTGAATCTTATTCTTCTATTTTGCAAAATTAATTGAAGGATAAGATTATAACATTAGAAAATCCTTGACCATTGAAGGAGCCTTATCTTGACTGGTATGATGGAAATATGTTTTTCTAGTGCCATCGTGTTCATGGGTATGGTATTGAATGTTGAATGCACCTGCATCATGAGATACAAGACCACATCGATGACGATACCATCCATTTCAATAGAAAAAAAAACACAAATAAGTCAGTGGTGAAGGAAAATAGAGAGTTGCATATTTATATAGACCCGTTTCCATCTTACTTTGCGAACTTAATTATTGATCATTCTGATGCTTCTCCCAAAGCCTCGACATATGTAAATGTGGTCTTGTTTACTCCTACTCCTCCCCCTAACCTGTGATTGGCTCGCCAAATGTGATTTGTACCTTGCATGATTTGCCTTTGAATGACAAGCCCTCTCCCCTACACATTCTGACTCGTGTAAATGGAAACATCGTAACAAGAGTCCTTGTGGACCTCGAGAGTTGAGTAAATTTTATTATGGAGGAGATCTTGTGGCTAAATTCATTACACATGGAGGAATATGAGAAAATGAAATCTACTATACATATGCATGACCTATTGTTCTATAACTCTTTCCATCCTAGTAGGACCTAGGGCTATGGATACTACTTTCGATGTTATTTTGGAATTCGATCTGTTTAGGGTGAAGCTAAGCATCCCTTGGCTGGCTTCCATGAACGAAATCGCTTTCGTTATTCAAAAATGTTTGAAGTTCTCTCATGAAGGTGTCATGCATGTTGTGCATGACATTGATATTAGCCATTGGCATCTTGTGGGGGTTATTCCTAGGATCATTTTTGGCCTACCCCGATTGGTTTACTTCCTTTTAGAATAGATCTACTTTATCAAAATTATGTTAAGTACAAAACCAAGGGAAAAAAACAACCGAGAGTGACTCCTACTGTGGTGTGCCAACAAGTTGCCTCTTCCTCTTGAAAAGGGAAGGGAAATCTTTCCCACACACAGGGTTCTTCTTCCATTGTACCACCTATCACTTCCTCTCACCCTATTGTGGCACCGTCAAATTCTACTCCTATGCACTTGTTGGGGAGCTTGATGGTGCCTGCTTGGCGAAAGCCCCAACATTAAATGTTTGAACTTCCAACCTTACCCATGAAGCCTCAACCAATTCTATGTGGTAAGGGGAAGGGTCCCTATGGAGCATCTTCTATGTCTCAACCTCTACAACATCCTATTACTCCTGCCTCTAAGGTAGTGAATGGGAAGAGGCCCGTCGTTGAGACGTTGGAGTCTAATCCCCCCGTTGTTCCATCATCCTCTCAATCTCTCCCTCTTGTTCTCATCTAGGAATCTCTCCCTCCACCGAAAATGGCTATGATGGATACTCTGATGGTTGAACAAGAGTCTTCCATGCCATCTTAGGCTACAACCTCTAGCTCCTGGAGTCATAGAAATTGCTTTGCGTGTGAGTGAAAACGTCAAAGGAAGGTTTTGGCCACTCAATAAGCCACCTTATAGAAGAAGGAAGAGGATTCAACAACTCCTGCTTTGATATCTTTTGTTGTGCCCTCCTCTTTTGTCCTCTCTGCTTCAGTTCCCTCAGCCTCAGTCTTGCTTTCGATTCCTATCGTGAGCATGAATGATCCTCACGCGAAGAGGGTGTAGGTGTTTATTTTTCATTTGGTTTAGCCTTCCCTTTTAATGTCCCTTCTAGAAATCCCATCATTTTCAAAACTTGTGGACATGGCTAATACCTTAGTGGTCTCCTCTTCCTCTGCACGCTTCGCTTCATTTATAGGGATCTTGAATCCCCTAATGAAGCAAAAGATGGAGGAAAAACTTGCTAGAAAAGGGAGTTGGAAGAAGGGTTGACCTTCTTTGAAGGGTAGTTTTACATTAGCTTGTGCCATCCTAGTGACAAAGGAAGCCCCAACAACCCCAGAGTTTGTCACTGCTGCCGAGTCTTTCAGTGGGCCTAGGAATGAATTTCGGGCATTGCCTCCCTTGCCTGTTGGGTTGACGCTTGACACTCTTGTGAAGTGCATGTTTAACTTTTTGGATGAGATTTAGGCCCTATCAATGATTTTCATAAGATCGTTGACATTCAACCCACAATAACTGAGTGGAGAAGACCTCGAGGGACCTTCTTCCTTAGCTCTTATTGTGGGAGGGTCAAAGGGTTCCCCTTTGATATTTTCCCTTGTTGACTCGTTCGCCCTCCCCTTACAGTGATCTAGATTGAGATAATGACAACCTCTTGGTTGATGAGGACTAGGGGGTCACCTCTTCTTTATCTGTAGATTAGATTGTGTGTGTGTGTATTGTGTTCCCTCGTGCTTGTGCTATGTGTTCCTAGATGACCCTTGTCACCCTTGTAGGTGCTTGGATACAAGAGTGCTTTTGTGTTGTAAAAATTCCTCTATTTGTCACATCATTCTTCCTCTGCTGTGTATTGATTTTCGACCATTAGGGATGATGCAAAGTGTTGGAGGAATTTAGGCTTCCCTTCCATGTTGACCCAATTTTTTATTTTTATTTTGTCTTCACGTTCCTTCTTCACATGGTTTGGTACAGTAGGGGTTGATGACAGTTCATTTATATACTATTATATCTATTTATTTATATTTATGAGCAGCTCTGACCCGAAAATATCAAATCACCCCTATCCCTTGTTTGTGATGTTATTGTCTCTCTTTTCTTTGCATTTATCTCTCTTGCTTGCTTTATTATGTTATGGTGCTAATGTGTTGTCCCTCATGTGTGTGACAACATTACCACAGTTACATCTCACTACATTCTATGGGCCACAACATTACTTTTATTTTATCATTCTTGATTTCCTCTCCTTAGGATGTCATGTGCCTTTGTGTTTGACATGCACCATCCTAAGGGGAGTCTTTCATGTCACTTCGTTTTTTAGAAAATGCATTTAGTGGCCAAAAAATATTTTCTTGAAAATATTTTCAAAGAATTTTTCAAAAATATCATTCCTCAACAAGGAACCTTAGTGAAATATTTTTCCTTCATCATGGGTTCGTAAAGAAAAAATTGAAAAAATTTCCTTCGAGGAGGGAGTACCTTCTCCTGCGGGCGAAGTTTTGACCTTCCCCTTTCGAGGGGGCCTTCTTCCTTTTGAATTCCTTGATGAAGTGAAAATATTTCAAAAGGATTCCTTGATGTTGAATTGATTTATGAAAAACACTCTTGTACGTTCAAATTGAGCGTCCCTTGAGTGGACCCCTTTTCTTTTGAAGGGTTCCAGAGGGACCCCTTTGAAAGCTCTTCCTTCAATTTTTGACTATTTGCATGATTGTCTGCTTGCTGGCTTGCATGGCTTTTTTTTTTCTAACATGTTTTGTTTGTGGATTAACATGTTGCTTTGCAGGTGCTCCTGTGAAACTGCTTTTTAATCCAAACTTTGCAGAGTCCCCTAACACTCGGCTTCCTTCAAGAGAGAGTACTAGGGGGCACCTCCTTTACAGGTCCAAGGACTTGTGAAGCGCTGCTTACATCCTACAAGATCTATCCACCATTGTTTTGTGGGCCTGTGATGCACTTTTTTCAAACCTCCTCAGGAGAGAGTACCTGTAGAGCCATTTGCCTGCCCTGTGCTTTCGAGCTTGTCAGATTGCGGTCTACTTCCTCGATAGTTTAGGTATACATATCTAAACTTTTTCAACCTACTTTACTGAACACTCATTGGCACTCATGTTTGCTAAAGTGGGGGAAACATGTATAGGAGTAAATTTTCACCCCTCTTGCAAATTCCCCTTTTACATCCTTCACCTTAAAAAAAATAAATTCAACCATGTAATTCCACGTCCTCATTCCATACTCCATCCACTTGGCACTTGTTTTTAGTGTCGATGGGGGGAATCTCTAAAAGGGACATGAGCATAGCGTGTAGATGTCTATGCGATGCACTATCATCCTGGCAGGATTCCTACCTTTGGAATTTGTAGAGGTATTATGTTCTCCATTAGTGACAAAATGTAATGCCCTTGCACCTTCCTCCTGAACTTTGAATGACTCTTTCCCTCCCAATTCATCTTGAAATGCCTATCTTTCATCTTCCTTCCATCTTTTGGAAATTTTCTACACACTTGTTCAATCTTGCCTCACATTCTTGGCATTCTAGTTCCATATTCTTGCAACCTCAAGCTGCTAGTGGCACTATCAAATCTTTCAAAAATTGCATCATTCTTCACATCTACCACAAAAGTTGCTACTTGGTGTCTTGCGAGACTACTTTCAGTGTTGTTGTGGCCACGTCAACTCTGCCACAATTGTAGACTTGCATTCCTCTCTCATTGGCCTTGAGTGCCTTTGGTGAGGGTGGTATTGCTTTCTTACTATTACTTTATTGTTGGATTTGAGTAGCATAGTGTTTCTCATAACATTTAGTAATTTCTTTTCTAACATTGTTTCTTTATCATATTTCTATCTCTTTATCTATCTGGTTGTCTGTGGAGGTGGAAACACCAAAAATAGGGGTTTGACTTCGGCAAGCCCCAAAACAACCCTGACATTTTTCACTTCTTTATTGTGTGTAGGTACTCATTCGTGTGGAGCTTGTTGGCGAATTGGACTCCTTGTGAGTTAATATTCACCGCCTGTGTTCTTGTCATTTCATATCATCTTTCTTGTTATTTAAATCATTCTATCATTTATCATTTCAGTTATCACTTTACATCTCAACACCTAAGTTTTTAGAAGGTCTTTTGTTATTCTGACTCTCTTTTCAACTTTTTGTCTGTATGGATGCCAACACATCTGTGAGATGCCAACACATCATGTTGTCATCCCTATTCTTGTAGTGCCTCTCATGTTCTGGTACTCTGATACTGCTTTGGTGTGTGTGTTTTGCTTCAGTGTGATTTCTAGTTATGTTTTGATGCATATTTGACACTTTGTTTGATAGCTTTTCTGCCATGTGTTGGGTGTGGTAGATAGTTATGCTTATTTGCTTATGATAGTTGGACTTATGTGTGGGATACTCATGTTACTTTTTGAGTTATTTTGATGATGTGATGCCTAGATTTTGTTTACTGTATTTGACTCAGGTGAAGGAGACGGGGTGGCATCGCTCATCTGTGAGCGCCCTTCCTCACCGTAACTCTCCTTCACAATGTGTTTGACTATGAATTATTTGCATATGTATATGTTGTTCGATGTTTTGTGTTATGCGGGAATGTAGGTATCGAGTGCCGACTCCACCCGCATTGTCAAGTCTAAGCGCATCCTACAAACCCAATGGTTGATGTGGTTAGGGAGTTGGTAAGAAAGTATCCCCGCCTATGTTAGTGGTTGGTCTAGGGATTGTTCATGTCGTGTCCGTACTTCATTTGTGTGGGTATGGTTGTTAATTAAATCATTTTATTTCATGAGTTTTATAAGTGTGTTTATGGCTTGGTCTAGTGCTTTATGATTTAAATTAAATGCTAGTCTATGGTGCAAAAAATATTAAATTAATGAAAGGTTCAATATTGCTTATGATATTAATACTTTGGAAAATTATGGTGTACATTAGCACTTTTATTGTTATTTTAAAATGTGAAGCTATCCTTTAATTTAAATAATTAAATTAAATAAATAGTTAGATAAATTATTATGGTTTATTTTTAAAAGAAATAAAGTTAAGGAAATCATTATCTTATTTGTTTTAATTAGAAAAAGGTGATTTAATAAAATAAATTTTAAACTTCAATTATAATTAAGTGAAATGTTGTTTAAAATTATTATTAATTAATTGTTTATTTTTCAAAAAATTAATTTTATTAAAATGAAATTAAAATATTTAAAAGACATATTTTTTTGGTATAAATTAATTATGAAAGATTCTTCTTCCAAAATTGGAAAATGGCAGAAATGGTGGGTTAAGTGAATTTGCATGGGAAAGTTGTTGGAAAATTTATGATAACTTCTGATTTGGCTTTTTGGAAAAAGTATATTTCTAAATATTGCTTTTTCGAAAAAGTAAGAGGGAGGAAATGAAAAAAATGAAAAAAGACTTGCAACTCAAAAAAAATGTTGAATTTTTTTTTGAGGATTAGTAATCTATGTGGTTTTTCATCGATCTGAGAAGATTTGATTTTTGGCTTGCACTAGGTTTTGTTATTGAATCCGTTGTTGTTGGGGTTTTGAATATCCAAATTACGGAAGATTGTAGCTGGCTGGAGTCGCACATCATTTCTTTCTCGAACCGAGCTTTGTGTAGGACTCCAGTTAATTCGAATTTCATAATTTGATCTCTGTAGATTTAGTTTTTAAAAGGAGAAAGAAAATTTTGTTTGAAAGAGAAAATATGTTTTTTATGTGTGTTTGGGAAAATCCATTCTTTGTAATTATTTCTTCTTGTTTGTAGATTTCTCCTTCCTCTCTGTAACTTTCATTCTGGAATTCTTTTTGAAATCTCGATTCCCTCTGTCTTTGGAATCTTCTTAGCTTTAAACCTTTGAAAATATCTCTCATCTAAGAACCCTTTCGTTCTCTGTATTTTCCCTATTCAAGCACTCTGGAAAATTTTACACTTCTCTTTTGTCACTGTATTTCTTTCATGGGAAAATTGTTGGATAAAATAAACATAGATATGATATTTTATTATGTTTTGTAGTTTTTAAATATTAATGTGGAGGTTTTTAATATATATGCGTAAATATATATATATATATGATGTGTATATATTTTGTGCATATATTCAGTTTATTTTGTACTTCAATTGCAGCAACATTAAATGAATTGATATATATTTATTTTAGTATATATATATTATATAGTCTATATGCAAGAAATGTGAGCAAATAATGAAAAATAAAAATAAGTTATTCTTTGGAAAAAAATTATATATAAAGGGGAAAAATGTTATTTGTAAATTCTATTTGAAAATGTCTTTTAATTTAAGTTGTATTTAGAATCAGAGGAAAATGAAATTTGTGATTTAAAATATACTGTAGAATTTGATTTCATTATTTTCCAATGAAAACTGTACTATGATATATCAGAATAGTTGTTTAAAATAAATAAATATTATAATCAGATTTTAAACTTAGCAGATTAATATCTTAAATCTGCTTTTTACTTTGAACTGGTTTTTAAAATAAGGATTAGATTTCCATTATCTTAGAAAAATCAGAATTTAGAATATTCTGTGTGGAAAAGATTTAAAATCAGAAAATAAAATATAGTTAAAAAAAATGAAATTAGTGAATGATTTATAATTGATTTTTAATAATTTTAGTGAGTATCTTTAATTTTTTTTTTTTTAAATAAAGTTTATTTTATTATGTTTAGATAAATCATGGAATTATCATTGCTACTTTTTAATTATCTTTTTAGCAAGTTTATAGACTTAGATATTTAATAAATGAATTATTTAAGTGTAGGAAGATATTTATTAAATTGATTATTGTGCTTGGGATAAATAGAAGTATTAGTGAATTTCCTTACTTTGATTTTTTAAATTGATGAAAATGGTTATTTGATTGAGAATTGGATGATTTATTATTTAAATTCCTTATAGTTAATGATATGGTGTTATTTAATTGGATATGATATTTTACTTTGTTCTTGTATGGATTAGCGTTATCTCCAGAGGTTAGGGAAAGTGTGAATGCATTTCTATGGTTGCATCTTTTTGGTTCATGTTGATACCATGTGGGAATTTGTGGGTGATACCCTATTGTGAGTTATGATTCTTTTGGTTGAACATTGTGGTACCCATTTCTTGGTTTTGGTTTTAGGGCAACCATAGGGGAGAGTGGCTCTTCTTGGGGTTAGTGTACAAGTGGTCACCCTTGAAAGAGTTCCCCTAATTAAGTGAAAACCTAATTAATTTACTTAGTGGGTTGGGTTAGTTATCACATAACAAGATAAAAATATACACCTCACCCTGCCATTAGCGCTCCCAAAGGCTGATGGGTGGGAAGGCCTAGTCGGTAAGGTCACTACCTTGTCTTCACGAAAGGTAGATGGATCCGCATGAGTCACTCTATGGGGCGACACCTTGAAATAGGATGTCTATTTAACCATAGATGGAGGCAACTCCTAGATTAAAGGTAGTTTGGTGAATCTATGAAGGCCATGCGATGACACTCTCCCATTATTGCCCCTTTGTTTTTCTTTGTTCTTATGCCTTTGGAGTTGTTTTAGTTGTTTGAGTTGTTTATTTACTATTGATGTTTATGTTGTTCGTGGGCTTGAGTCTTGTGATGTGTGTCCTTTATGTTTGAGTTTGTGGCCGAGGGTTCTTTCTTATCGACTCCTTGCACGGGGGGTGTTCCTTTGGGTCCACACGGTCGGGTGGAAATGTGCAATACACCCATTGGGTCCCCAGTTGTGATCGTGACATGGATGCAGTAGCTATGATCTCATAGCTCACACACAAAATATTGTACCTATGAAGAGTTCTCTTTCATTATTGTACTTTTGTATTATTGATTGTACCCTTCCCAATGTTATATGGGAAGTGGCCTTGTAATGTAACTCTGATTTTATATTGTGTTGTATCTGTGGAAATATATTCCACATTTGTAACTTTGAACTCTGAAGATGAATATAGTATTATGTGATTTATGTTTATGAATTTATATCTTATTCTTATTGTACTTATATCATGTTTTATTCTCATTTCTTTCTTCCACTTTAGTTAGTATCATTTATCATTAATTGTTGGGTTTATTTAAGTAATGCACCATGTACCTCATAGGATTAGGTTACTGCTTTATGTTATATCTATGTTGTATAAATGATTATTTGTTGCATTGTGTAATTGTTATTTTCAAAAAAAAAAAATGTATTTGTTGTAGTTGTCCTATGGGGTTTACGTGGTGGGGCGTTACAATTCTACGTTGCTATCCTCTGGAAAAGAGCTATTCGAGGCACAATCCAAATTCTTGAAACCTACTCACTTAGTCCAAGCCTAGCTCTTGAATTAGTAGAGTGATAGAAGCACTGGGAGTGCTCTTAATTCTCTATCCTTGACATCAAACATTTGTCCAACTTGAGGTAGATTAGGGCAACCTTCCGCTCTTGGCTCTCTGTGATTTGTAGCCTTGGTGTGGTTGGTACCCCTCCTCTACATAATGTTTATTATGTAATACGATTTTTTTACTTAAATTCACTTGGACACACCATAGGCCCCTTGAATTGGCATAATATTACAATAATCATTAAGTTATATTTTATGGACTTGATATAAAAATTGAGTAGACCTAATTACCTCTTAGGAGCTCAGTGAAGTGAATATGCACTTTTCCTAAGTTGGAGAGTGTGTCAAATCACCTGTTAACATGTTTAGCTTCTAAAATAATGTTTTTGAATACCTAACTTTTTTTTTAATAAATATTTCATGTTTAAATTTACAAAAAAGAATTTACAGTTTCTAGGATTTAAACATATTTAATGTAAAGCATGAGTTTCTTGTTTATCCAAATAATTTTGATGTGATCGTATAAGCTCCATATGACTAGTATTATAATAAATAATTCATTTTTCGTTTGTACATTGTCATTGGTTGAATTGACAATGTTGCATTTAGGAATGATGGACACCATTATCTAATAATGTAATCACTTACTCCTTAGGCCATTTATGACCTAGTTGGTGGTGGTTTAATATGATTTAGATAATTAATTATATATTTGTTGAGAGACTAATTATTTTAGTTCTATGCATATGAGTATGATCTTAAGATAATATGTGTAAGTTAATTTTATCTTCTTCTATCCTTTCAATTGGGGGTTGGGTGGTGCTCCTATGCCGGGCTTGTATTGCACCACCACACCCCTCCAAATGTGATTAAGGATTGACTGGTATCCTAGTAATAGATTGAAGTCAACAATAATGCATAAAAAATGGGATCCTTTCAAGTTCTTATGATGTTGATATTTCATGAACACTCATGCATAAAAATTGGACTATGCCACAATACATGTGTTTAACTAAGTAGAAATATTAATAATTGTATTCAATTCAACAATGTTAATTTCTTGTATAATATTGAAGATAATATATAATTCTTTGATAGATATATTCAAATATTGTTCTCTATTCATCTCAATGATTAGAGTTGCAAGTCCATGGTTTCTCATTTGTATTATTGTCACTATTGATAATTTTTCTATTAAACTAGATAAAAAAACATATGTTGCAGCTATATCCAAGGGTGTGATATGAACAATGTTATCTTAATTGAGTAGAGATGCAAGCACTATTCTCATTCTTATTAGACCATGATATTTAGTAGGGATTTAACATTGAGTGTGTGTAGTAGTCTTCATAGTGATTGGCTCAATAACTATATTTGTTATTTTTAGCCTTCAACTAAATTGTAACTATTCAATTCTACATCAAGGATGATATACTACCTTCTAAATAATGAGAAATATATATTATTTATATCATATATGCATACAATTGATTTATGTCAACTAATGATCAACTAAGTTATGATTTTTTAGGGGGTAAATTGTTCATGTTGGTAGATGTGAAAATGAAACACCCAGTGATTGTAATGTCCCTTTTTTTAGGGTTTCCTTATTTGGAAGTTGATGTTATCTTTTAGAATTTGTGTTTGCATATTCAAAGAAGTATATTGATGTTACCAATGTAATTTTCTAGGTTTTTTTTGGGTTTTCTGTAGAAACCCTAGTTTCCCCTATTCTCCGAATCTGACAGTTTTTTGAGTCTTTTCTGACGTTTTTGGGTTTTTTGCAATTTTTGGGTTTTTGAGCAATAAATGAAATGGTACGATTTGCTTGAAAATAATAATAAATTCTATAAAAATGCTAAATGGCCAACATGCATAAGCAATACAAGAAATATTGAAGGCGTATCTTTATTTGTTCAACTGGAATCAATACAAATAAGATCTGGAAGCATGCAATGATAAAATAACAATTTTTATTGAGAAAACATGGTAAACCAGCAAGCTGTTGTAGATCAAAATATGGTACGGCTGAGTGTGTTTCTCCTTTCTCCTCCTGTCTAGTCAACCCTAATGCCTTCTGGAACCTCAGCGCCCTCAAGGAAGCAAACTGGAAGATAAATAGCAAGGCGTTTCTCTTGCTTTGAGAAGTACGGTCCAATGACAGAAGTACGGCCTGCTGTACAGAAAGGTACGGCTGTCAGCAGCATTCAATGATTTGTACGACTCCCTTTTGAAACTCCAGAAACTCTGTAAAATAGGCGCCTTGATGATTTGGTGTCTTCTGATTGTAACCCTCAACAAAAATCTTCTGAATAAAGAATATCTCTGATGTTCTATGATTCCTCCTATATGAAGAAATCTCTCAGCTGCAATAAATCAGGTGTTATTTCACACCCTCTAAACTGCTTCCAGTGGAGATGGCTCGTTCTCCAAGGAATTCGAGTTTCAAACCCTAAGGTTCTGTGCTCAGACAAAGTTGATCAATTTTCAATCTCAATAATCACATAATGGCTCAATTTCCAATGCAATTGCATAATAACTCTCAAAAGTGCGATTTCCTTAAAGATAGGGTTTTCATTAAAAATTCGCACTTTTATTATTTTATTATTTTCCATAGTTCTCAGCCAAATTTTTATAATAAAATATAATCACAAATTTGGCCCCTTCTGATGATGGCGCACCCCTCAAGAAGAATCACTTAAGTTATAATTTAATATTATAACTTTATATTATAATCATTAAATAATTAATATTTAATTAATACAATTAAATATTAATATTTCTCTCGTTACTCATCCGATGACTGTTCCGTCTGAAGCTGACGAACACTGAAGTGATTCTGAACGCTGTCAAAGCCATACTGCTAAAAATAGCAGGGGTCCCACACTGACTGCCAGGAACTACTAAAAATAGCAACTCTGCAATAAGTCTCCGATCGAGCCCAAACGAAAGCCTACTGATCAAACTCTGCCAACTAAAGCTGAGCCAAGCTCTAAAGTGACCCTCTATCCAGTCTATCGGCCTACGAGGGTCGTGTGATAGGCCAATCCTGTACTCCAAGAGATGTCACTGAGAAGGGGACATGACAGTCCGCCCCTCCTGAAATTGCTTGTCCTCAAGCAATCTCAATGCCGGATGCTGCAAAATCTCCTCGCTCTCCCATGTCGCATCCTCAACAGGAAAATCTCTCCATTTCACCAGATATTCCCTGATAGTCCTCCAACGCAACTGTCTCTCCCTATACTCCAGGATGGACTTAGGTACTATAATCAACTTTCCCTCATCATCTAAGGGAGGTAGAACTGTAGATGGTACCACATGATGACCCAACGCCTTCTTGAGGCGTGATACATGAAATACGTTGTGTACCTTGCTCTCTGCTGGAAGCTCAAGCTCATATTCCACCTCGCCAACTCTCCTCAGGATCTTGAAAGGACCGTAATAACGTGGCTTAAGCTTCTCTGACCCACTCTTCCTAAGAGTGGACTGACAGTAGGGCTGCAGCATGAGGTAAACCATGTCACCAACCTCGAAATGCCTCTCCGTCCTCTTCTGATCTGCATACTGTTTCTGCTGATTCTGTGCCTTGGCTATATTTTCCTTGAGAGCCCTCATAGTGTCCTGGCTCTCCTGCAACCATCCTCCTGCACTCGGCACTCTACTGTCGCTCAGTAGCAAATCAAGGAAACTCGGCGCCTCATACCCGTACAACGCCATGAAGGGTGACATCTGAATGGTCATATGGAATGTCGAGTTATAGCAATACTCACACAAATGTATCCATTTGACCCATGCCTTCTGCTGCCCTGCTATGTAGTTTCGGAGGTAACCTTCCACCCACTTGTTCACAATCTCCGTCTGCCCATCAGTCTGCGGGTGGTAACTAGTGCTCGGAGTGAGCTCGGTCCCACAAAGTCTGAATACCTCCTACCAGAAGTTACTCAGGAACCGACTATCTCTGTTGCTCACAATGCTTCGAGGCAACCCATGAAGTCTGAATACCTCACGAAAGATTACCTCTGCTACCTGCGTAGCTGTGTAAGTCGTGGTGATCGGAAAGAAGTGGGCATACTTCGTAAGCCGATCCACAACTACATAAATGCAATCACGCCCTTGGGCTTTAGGCAAGCCCGTGATAAAGTCCATCGACAGGAATTCCCACTTCATGTCAGGAATCGGAAGTGGCTGTAGTAAACCTGCTAGGTACGTGTTCTCTTGCTTGTTCTGCTGACAAACAGGGCACTCGCGCACATATTGAAGAACATCGACCTTGAGTCCTTTCCAGGCAAATCTCTCCCAAATCTGCCTGTAGGTTTTGAAGTATCCAGGATGTCCTGCTGTAGGCATATCATGAAAGGCTCACATAACAATGTTCTTCACCTCTGAACCGGGAATCAGAAATATCCTGTGCTTGTAAATGATCAAGTCATTCACAAGTGTATACCTGGTATCAACTGCTGATCCCTCAACAATACTGGAGGCCCAACTATCCTTGGCATACTCTGCCACTATCATATGCCT
The DNA here is from genome assembly GCA_007258455.2 of Sequoia sempervirens. Taxonomy (NCBI): domain Eukaryota; kingdom Viridiplantae; phylum Streptophyta; class Pinopsida; order Cupressales; family Cupressaceae; genus Sequoia; species Sequoia sempervirens. The sequence continues at coordinate 189,159 of VDFB02025529.1, read as the reverse complement.
CCAATCCTCCGAGATATGAACCATAGTGCTCAAGTACGGTCTCCGTGAAAGTGCATCTGCCACTACGCTCTGTGTACCTTTGATATATGAAATATCAAAGTCATAAACCCGCAACTTAATCGACCCATTTCACGCCTCACATTAAGATCTCACGCCTCTAAAAGTGTCTCGTCAAGCAGATCGCTTTAATGCACTTGCTACAACAAGATATCACTGACTTTGCTAAGGTGCTTACAACGCACACCTTTATCATAAATGCTATATAATCTCTCGGGTCCTCTGAGTTTGCGGCTCTCGTATACAATCGGGTGCTTGTCCTACATAAGCACCGCACCAATGCCCTCACCTGATGCATCACATTGAAGCTGAAACGGCTTCGTAAAGTCGGGTAGTGCCAAAATAAGGCATGTGGTCATCAACTCCTTGAACTTCATAAAACACTCCTGTGCCTCAGAAGTCCAAACAAATGCCCCCTTCATTAAATCTGTCATCGGGGCTGCATGTCGTGAATAACCATTCACGAATCTGCGGTAGAATCCACATAAACCGAGAAACCCTCTCAACTGTGTCAGGTTTGCCGGTGTAGACCAATCAATAATGGCGCGGATCTTTTCAGGATCCATGCGCACTCCATCTGCACTGATAATATGACCTAGATAAAGCAATTCGGTCATTCCCAAGTCGCACTTGGATTCCTTGGCATACAAGGACTCCCTCTCCAAGATACTCAACACTGTCTCCAAATGAGCTAAGTGCTCCTGCCATGTCCTGCTATATATGAGAATATCATCGAAGAATACCAAGACGAACCTCCTCAGCTGTGAATGAAAAACCCGGTTCATTGTGGACTAAAAGGTGGCTGGCGCGTTAGTGAGCCCAAATGGAATCACTACGAACTCGAAGTGCCCACAATGACATCTGAAGGCTGTCTTCTCTATGTCCTGCTCACGGACTCTGATCTGATGATAACGCGACCGTAAATCAATTTTAGTAAAATAACAGGCACCATGGAGCTCATCAATAAGCTCATCAATCCTCGGTATCGGGTATCTATTCTTGATTGTCCTCTTATTCAGGACCCTGTAATCAATGCACATACGTAACGTTCCATCCTTCTTCTTCACCAAAACAACAGAAGAAGCGAACGGTGATTTGCTTGGTCGAATGTGACCCATAGCAAGTAACTCCTTTATTGTCTACTCGATCTCATCCTTTAATCTTTTAGGATGCCTATAAGGAGTTATCATAACGGGCTTCGCACCCTCCTCGAGCTCAATGATGTGCTCTATGCCTCTGTCAGGAGGTCTACCTGGCGGAATATCACTGAACACCTTGTCATGCTTGACTCTCAACTTCTGAATGTCCGGATGATACTCTGTCTTTTGCTGTCCCTCCTATATAGGTGCTAAATGACACTCGGCAGCCCACTCTACCATGTCATGACGCATGAGCCGCTCCATTCGGCGAAAAGAAATTGTTTTAAGGTCGCTGTCCCGTATTGCTTTAAGTATGTGAGTATTCCCGTCGACCTCAAAACGGATCTCCATGTCCTTGAGACGAAGTGTGACCTCCTCCAATGAATGTAACCACTTCATTCCCAAGACCAAATCAATGTCTCCCATATTAACAACATAATAATCTGCCTTGAACTCATAGTTGTTCAAGAGTAAAGGGAGATCCTTAATCATGCGCTCGCATCTCAAAGTGTATCCATCTGCCACTTTGACTCTGATGCCCTCGAACTCCTCAGTGATGAGTCCACGTTTCTCAACGAACCTAGCATCTATGAAATTATGCGTGGCTCCTCTATCCAATAGGGTAATGACCCTCTGTCCTGCTAACACACCACGAAGCCGGAAAGAACCCTCCTGCTGAATGCTAGATAAACGGGCCTCCTGTACCTGAAGCTCGGGCTCTGTCTCTGCTCTAGGCTCTGGCGCCTCTGACTCTGAATCATCTGAATGCTCTTGCTGTTCGGAATTTTCTGATTTGGAGTCCTCATAATACGCCCACATCACACGATTTTCCTTGCCCTTAGGTCTTAGAGGACAATCGTGATTGGCGTCATATGGTCCCTTGCAGTAGAAGCAAAGCTTCTTCCTGCGAAGGTCATTCAGGGCCTCACGATCCAAAGGTGGGAATGCTGATTTACCTTTTGAATCGTTTTTATAGTCTGATTTTTCTTTGTTATAATTAGATTTATCCTTATTTTTATTAAAGCCCTTGTTATCTCTGAACGATGAAGAACCTCTGGAGTTGAATCTACTCGACGGGGCTGCTAACTCCATGTTCCGTGCTTTCTTCATCGCCTCCTGTAATGATGGAGGATCAAAGGCTTTGATCCAGCCTCTCAGTGGCTCTGTCAAACCCTCCATGAAGAGTACTCTCACTAATCTCTCCGATATGCTCTAACCATGATGAATAGCCTTCCAAAGCCATCGGGAGATAAGCCTCGAGACTGCCACTCTGCCTCAACTGTGCTAAGTCTCTGAAGTAGGTTTCCGGGTCCTTCCGTTAAAACCTCTCCACCAATCTATCCACGAACTCCTGGTATGTAGTGATCCTGTCATGATGTAACGTCACCATACCGTGGTGCCACCAGTCATAAGCCACTCCCTCGAGATGAAGTGTAGCGTATCTAATAGCGTCTCTCTCAGCCATCGGACGCGAAGTGAGGAATGTATCAAGCTTGCTAATCCAAGCTTGGGCTGTCATCTTCCCACTA